>RPOG01000075.1:1066331-1091550 GCA_008086565.1 Thalassoma bifasciatum | reverse complement strand
AAGTCCATAAAGGATGTTGTTACAGCAGTCTTTGGAGTTAACAAAAACTCGGATGGGTATTTTGTCAGGAAAGAAACAAAGGGTGGATCTGAGTCAGGTCATGTTAGGGGGACGGAAAACAAAGGGTTTGGTTTTGTCCTGACGTGGGGTTTGAAGGAGAGAGTGATACCAAGGCTGCAACTACTGGGAGGGTGTGACTGTTTGTTTACCAGTGCTAAATGAGAAGTTTTGAGTGAAGAAGGGCCAATGACAATATTTTATGGTGGTTAACTTTATGGGAGTTACTTTGTCTTTAGTGTTTGTCTTTAGTGAGGCTGTTGGTGTCGTAACTATGATCTAGTTAGTTGTACTGTGGTTGTGATCAGACTGTTGGTGCTGACTGTGCAATGTGTGTGTGTGTGTGTGTGTGTGTGTGTGTGTGTGTGTCATGCATTTCCTTCTCTCAGTATATAAACCCCTGAAAACCTAGACTCAGACAGCACTCTTGCGGACTGAATTTGTACTCTAAAACCAGCTCCTCCAACTTACAAAGTGGATAAAACATTTGCAATGATAAACTTGACTCTAGATCCTTTTATTGACCCTCCTAAAGAAACATTTCACAAGAGAGAGAGAGAGAGTAAGAGAGAGATAAAGAGGCTGTGAGAGAAAGATAGGGAAGAGATCTGGGTCATAGCCTCTCCTTCATTAGTCAATTTGGTTCCTTCAAAGAACCAGGAATAAAACAGCAATTATTTTTATTGTCATTGCACAATGTACAATAAAATTGGAGCCCAAAACCTTGCCGGTGCAGATACCATGAGAAAAGACTATAAAAAGATTATAAATAATTAACAAAAAACAATAAAAAGACAAAACAAGTAGGACGGCATTCAAACTTTTTACATGGTACCAACTTATTGCACAGTTGAACATTAATTTGCATTTAGTGCAGTTATTGTTAAAATATTTCAGAACTAAATCCACACAAGACTTCCTCCCATATTTCTACATTTTTATGTTAATTTCAAACTGAAAGGCAAGCGGCAAAGGATATACAAATCAATGATTTATTTAACTGCATAACTTCACATTAACCCCTTTATGAATACAACTGACTACCAAAATCTACAGGAAACCTTCAGACTCCTGGCTGTACAAAATATGAGTTTTATAACCTTTCTTGTCTCTGTAAAAATTGTGAAATGTATATCACGCCTGTCATATATCACCCGCCAGTAAACAGGTAAAAAGTTTTCCTATCCATTTTGTGGATTCATCTTGTGTTTCTTCGTGTCAGCTGCTCTTTATACCCTGTTATTAATGGTTTTTGTCTTGCATGTTTTCCATAGTGTTTCCTTGTTGGTCTTTCCTGTGTTATATTTCATTTTGCAGTTTTTTGCTCCCTGTGAGTCCTGTCTAGTCTTACCTACAGCTCTTGTGTTTCCTTTCTGTTTAATTTCACTAGATAATTTTACCTTTGTCTGAAACACTTTTGATACGGTCTTTGTGTTTCCTCCTCTCTTTGTCAGTTTATCACATTGATTTGTTAATGTCATGATTTCTTTGTGCAAAAGGAATACACATAGCAAAAGGTGCAAAATGTGTGTCAGGGTGGAGCAGAGTGGAGTGGCCTCAGCTTATCTCGGTCACAATTCAACCAGAATCCAGGGCATAAGGCATGTATTCCTGTGCGGTACTGAAAAACTTGTCTGGGTGTGTTTGGCATTGAATATCATTGCACAATTTTCTTTGTGGATTAGACCTTGAATGAAAGGACAGTGAAGGCAAATAAGACTTGATTTGTGCTCCAAGAGCCTCAATCCATTCTTTCTTAATTCATCCTCAGACTGATTATGAGCTATAAACTAAACCTAGAATTCAAACATATTATCAGTGAAATTGACGAAGACAAGACACATTACACAACCTCAAGATTAATGGAAAAATTACTTTGTGCATGCCATTACAACTTCAGATTCCACAAAACAGTCACTTTTAGGCTGGTTAAATGCAGATCAAAAACTGCCCATTTGGAAAAGGGTTTCATTTTCAGGTTTGCCAATCATTAAAAAGGGAGGGGGGGTGACATTATAAAAGTCCTACTCGCTCTTCTCTGGGTGGGGCTTTATCCTCTTCTCCTGATGCGGAAGCCTGTGCGTAAAAGTAGCGGTGACAATGAATCCCATCCTAAAATGGGCGCTTATCCTCTTTGTCATCTTCTCCATCGTTCTCAACTTAGTTCTGATCGGCATCTTCGCCAACAGAAGCAGCGGTAAATGCCCCGCTCAGAGCGCCGACTCTCTGCAGGCCAAACACGATGAGCGCAGCGTCGTGTTCGCTGACCTTACCCAGGCTGAATACACGCAGGTCCAGTGGTACATGCGCCTGCAGAAAGACCTGGCTATATCGACAAATCAGATGACCAAACCTTCCCAGAACTTCTTGTTTTTGATTGATCTCTCTCTGCCAAAGAAAGCAGATGCGCTAGCCTACTTGGACGGGACAGGGACCAAACCGGTCAGAGAAGCGACAGTTGTGGTCTTCTTCGGTGCGCATGGATACATTAAGGAGTATGTTGTGGGTCCTCTGCCAAATCCAAAATACCACAGGGATGTCACTCAGGAGAGGTACAAAAAAGACATACATATCAATGCACGCACTGTCACCATTGGGGAATATGTTGCGCTTTTCTCGTTTTTAGAGGAACACGTCTTCTCCAAACTTGTGAAGCTGATGAAAGAAAGCTTCGGCGTGAGCAAAGGTGAGGAAATGAAAGTGTACGAGCAGATGCCCCGTGGAGTTAAATCCAGGGAAAGAAAAACCTGGTTCTCCTACTTAAGAGACATGAGTGGCACGTATATTCACCCGGTTGGCTTCGAGTTGTTGGTAAACCACGACAGTGTGGACGCCTCCAGGTGGAAAGTGGAGCAGCTGTATTATAATGGACAATACTTTAACACAGTGGAGGAGCTGAAACAGAAATATGAAGCTGGGTCCGTGAATAAAATCGTTCACAAAGAGTCACCCGACTATGGGTCACTTAAACCAAGAAAGAAGCCGCTGCAGGTTGGTCCACAGCTGTTTAATGTGGATGGGAAACGCTTCAGCGTCAGCAACAATCACGTCGTGTACCTGGACTGGAGCTTTGCCTTCGGGCTGAGCTCACTCACAGGTGCCAGAGTTTTTGATGTGCGCTTCAAGGGTGAGAGGATCTTATATGAGCTGAGTGTGCAGGAGACCACGTCTGTGTATGGATCAGTGACACCGGGCTTGATGCTGACTAAATATATAGAGTCAAACGTCGGGATAGGCCGTTTCGCCTTCGAACTGACCCGAGGTGTGGACTGTCCGTACGACGCAACCTACATCGACACATACCGCTACATTGATGTACCAGCTCCTATCAGGTTTAGGAACTCTATATGCATTTTTGAGCACAATATGGGTCAGCCCCTGCGGAGACACTATGGTGACTCCCATCACAACAGCTATGGAGGGATGGTCAACAGCGCCCTTGTGTTTAGGACAATAACAGCAATAGGAAATTATGACTACATGTGGGACTTTATCTTTTACCAAAGTGGATCAGTGGAAACCAAAGTGCATGCGACTGGCTACATCTCCTCCTCTTACCTGGTGGATGGTAATCTGAAGTATGGGCACCAGGTGCAAGACAAGGTTCTTGGAAACATTCACACCCACTTCATGAACTTTAAGGTTGATCTAGATGTGTCAGGTGAGCAGCAGCATGAAGTTATAACCTGATTACCTTTGTAAACCCGGGGTGGGGGGTTGGGGGTTACTTGGGTGCTTACTGGGCATAGGCTGCACTGCAAGAAGTATCTAACTCAATAAGTTGTCAGAACTTTTGAAATTTCCTCTCCTGAACACAATGAGTTATGGAATTTTATTTTATTGAGAAACACGGTCTAAGGTTTCTCTCTATATTTACCCTTTTGACAGTAAGTAATTCTATATTTTCTGTCTCAAGAACATGTAGCAGAATTAATCAAGTATTGTTTAAATAATTTCAGTCACATGAGCTCAACTTAAAATAGACTACAATAAAAGTATTTCAAGTGCAGTCAACATATTTATTCAGAGCCAAGGTTAAGCAGAAGTTGTGATTGCAAATATTTCCTGGTATTCATATTCTATCTAGTAGCTGACACACCAAGGACATTCAACTGTTGGGGTCATATGAGGACAATCACATACACAGTACGACACCAGGCATTCTGACATGATCAACTCTTGGTCAGTAGGGCTAATCACTGTTGACCCTGCGAGTCAGCTGCACCAACATACTCAAAAACATATATAATATAATATAATATAATATAATATAATATAATATAATATAATATGTCCTTAATCAAACCGTTTCTCTTTCTCTTACATCAGTTTAATACAGCTCAGATACAAGCAACAGACAACTGACTGGAAATGATTTTTTTTTAAGTTCCCTGTGTGTTAAACCTCATAGCTTAGTTTATATGCATAAGAGTCTAAAGCTTTCAAATTAAAATAGAAAGACAAAAGAGAAAGAGGAAAAAAGAGATGACTCTCAGCTCATTTCAGTTGTTTATAAGACAGTTGCATCCCCAAATCTTTCTAAAAGAGGCCATACAAGGCTCCAAAGAGGGACAGTTTACAAGAGAAGGGAACCTTTGTTTGTCTTTTTAATGCCTGTAATTCCTTGGCTTGAAAAGGGAGCTTAAGCAGTTAAAACAAGCAAGTGTACTTGAACATGTTAAAAACCACAAAGACATAAATATCAGCTCATGCATAGATCATCTACAATCTGTCCACAACCAAAACCGTTTGAACCAAAATTATTGATATGGAAAAGTTTTTGACACACCTTCATCAGCAGGTCAGTTTTCAGGGGCACATAAATGTAGTGAAGCGTGACCTGGTGGTTTTATAAAAAAAACAACTGATTCCAGTGAAACAGAAAACTTTGAAGATCATGTTGCCATTATTCTCCTCACAGGACAGATGAATTTTTTCCAGACAAAGGACATGAAATATGTTAACAAATCTCTGCCATGGATGCCTGATCACTATGAGATGGTCCCTGAGCTTGTGGAGAATCAACCAAAAACAGAACAGGTCAGCCTTTGGTCATTATTTTTTCAGCTGTGTGAATGTGTTTTACATTTTTGACGTTTCAAATCCAAGGACAGCAACAATGACACCATCACCAACTCTGATTTGAAGAAAACTCAAATTTGAAGGTTGTGCAAAAGAGTTATCATGGAACTTAAGTGTTTCAGATGATTTGTTTTTATCATATTTTGAAGTTGGAGACTGTGAAAAAGTGTGAAAATCGTCATCAGCCCTACAGTCAGCTATTGTTTTGGTGGTAAAGTTATGAGATCATTCCCAAGCAGGGAAGCAGGTGGGAGTGTTCTGTAAATTCTTAGCAAATCCTAAGCAAACAGACATATAGACAGACTGCAGGGTACAGTAGGGGCAGAGCTAGACTTTGAAACACACCTGGTTACATTAACTTAATACAGACTGACAATCAGCCGCTGTTTACTATCTATCTATGCCCTGTAGGCTCAAACACAAGTGTGGTTCCCCTTACCTCAACATCTCTGTTATTGGAGCTCAGCCTGTCACCTCCACAGTCATTCACTCACACACACACATGCTACTCTGAAAACGGAGGAAAAATTTGTAAGGTTTTACTGAAACTGTGATTTGTGCATGACAAATGACTCCTCCACAGGAAGCTGCTCTGCGTTTTGACCAAAAGACTCCGCGCTACCTTCACATAGCTAGCAAAAAGACCAACCGCTGGGGCAATCCACGCTCCTACAGGCTGCAGGTGTACAGCTTCACTGGAGACCATCATCCAGAAAGCCAGGCTGATGAGAAGTCTATGTCCTGGGGCAGGTGAAACTGACACAAAGACTAAAACCATTGTATCCCAATATGTTCATGGTAGAAAAAAAAACCACACTTTGAATGTAACATCAATTGATATGTTTGGGTTGTCTTTTACAAAAAGAGTCATGGCAAATTGTAGATAACACTTCTTGCTCTTACACTTATTGGCAAGTTAGTTAGTTATTCCAACACCACATAACCTGAGGTCTGCAGGCATGGCTCTACTGGTCATTTAGTGAAGATTTTGTGTCTCCTGTCCATCCGTCCCCAGGTACAAGGTTGCCATCACCAAGCACAAGGATTCAGAGCGGACCAGCTCCAGTATGTACAATCAACACGACATGTGGAATCCAGCCGTTGACTTCAACAAATTCATTGCAGACAATGAAAGCATTGAGAATGAGGTTTGTTGAGGTGTTATCTACATGTGTAAACAATAAGATAAAATTGAGATATGTGGAAACTTGACATCAAATAACCTTACTGACAGGATTTGCATTCTGTGTTTAAAAATGTACTTGCAGGACCTGGTTGCCTGGGTGACGACTGGTTTCCTCCACATTCCCCATGCTGAGGACATCCCCAACACAGTGACAGTAGGAAACGGGGGCGGGGTTCTGTTACGGCCACACAACTACTTTGATGAAGACCCTTCAATCAACTCTCCTGATGCCGTGTATATTGGCCCAGGCACTGAGAACAGCTGTGAACACAACAGGATGGCCTGCTTTGCTCAAGAGGCCTGCACCCCTGACCTTGAGTCCTTCACCTACCATGGCATCCATCCGCATTGATAAGCTGTGTCTTATCATTGTTCACTAAAACTTCAGGAAGTCCTTTTCTACTTGTATGACAATGAGCTCGTGTCGATGTTAAAATTTTGTGCAGTGGTGGACAGAAGATTATTTTTTAATTATATGAATAAAAAGCTATCCAGTGCACTCAATTATGGGATCTTTTTTATTACATGTTTTTTAAATATGTTAAATTTTTTGTGTCAGAGCTAAAATACTTAAAACAGCTTCAACTTTGATGTCTAGCTATAAAAATAAAAATAGAAGACAATATTCATTTCTGCCAAAAAACCCCCAAGTGATAAAGTGACAGAAAATTATAAATACTGAAACACACAATTTATAATAATAATAATAATAATAATAATAATAATAATAATAATAATAGTAATAATAATAATAGTAATAATACTAATTTTATTTATAAAGCGCTTTCAATCAAAGTGCTGTACAGGCACTAAAAACAATCAATAAAACAAACAAAGAATTAATAAACAATAAAAACAAAGCAAGACATATAACACCGAGTAAACAAGTGGGTCTTTAACTTTGCCTTAATAACATCCACAGAGCATGCCTGCCTTATGTCCAGAGGAAGACTGTTCCAAAGAGTTGGCGCACGGAAGGAAAAAGCTCGCTCACCAACAGTCTTTTTCACCGATGACACCAATACTTCTCAGCCTCATATGACCTCTTGTATGTTTCAGTCACATGCTCATGTGAAGCTTCGGTTTTCTTACATCTTTTCACTGAAACAAGAATAATCAGAAACAACCACCAGACACACACTAGTACGCATGTGTACGCACGCACGCACGCACACACACACGCGCGCGCACACACATACACACACACACACACACACACACACACACACACACACAATTTCAAAGAACCCTACAGTGCTTTCATGTCATTAAGTTATAGACTTAAAACATTACACACAGGTCAACACAGAGTCAATACTGGTTTTCTTCAATATCTGGTTGAATCATGCAATCTTATTTTTTTTGTCTCAGACGCAGACTTCAATGAACAGAAACAGGTCCCCTCAAAAGGGCTACGGAGGGAGCACACGGTGCACAAGAAAAGGTTCTCCACAGTCGTCAGTGTGCTGGTCTTACAAAAAGGCTGCTACAAGTTATTGAATGTAAGATCAATATGAAAAAAAAACCCTCGAATTTTGTTCTATACGTGCATTTTCGAGATTTTTCCAGTTCTGTAAAGGCTGAAATGTACGTCTCATCTACCATCAGTCACTGCTCAATAAACTTTAAGTGCCCCCCACTCCAGCTTGGTCCATGCAGAGCCCCAGAGCGCACGGGCGAGGGGTTCAGCAGAGGGTGGAAATGGCTGCAATTCATCTTAGTCAAAGTACATCCTGAAAACGGAGCATAGCACATTTTTAATGCTTGTTTACGCTTGAATCTCACTGCTCATTTGATTTGTGGATGAGGCCTCCGGCTTGAGCCTGGAAAGATGGTGCAAATGGTGCGCAAAAGATGCAAGAGGACCCCTGATCCATTCGCAGACTGATTATAATCCATAAGATTAAATTCTTACCATTTTTACCTTTGAAAATAACTGAGACAGGACACTTCCCACTGCCTCACTGTGTATTGATAGCAATAAATAAACTTTTTGCGCACGCTATAACAATATCATATCATACGAAACAGGCGCTTTCGGGCTGGTTAAATGTAGATCCAAAGCTGACAAATTGGAAAAAATACCGTTGGGGTGGGGGGTGGGTGGGGGGGTTGGCATCCATAAAGAAGGGGTGGGAAGAAAACGGGGAGTGACGCGCCTCTTCTTCCCAAAATCTGCTTGCTTCTGTCCAGGGCTCGATCTTCTCCTCCTGTTGCGGAAGCCTGTACGTAAAAGCAGCGCAGAGAATGAATCCTCTCCTGAAATGGGCACTTATACTTTTTTTCCTCTTCTCCATCATTCTCAACATAGTTCTGATCGGTATCCACACTAGCAAAGCCCCCAAATGCTCCACACAGCGCGTCCACCCGCTGCGGGCCAAACACGATGAGCGCAGCGTTGTGTTCGCTGACCTCACCCTGGAGGAATATACCAAGGTCCAGAAGTACATGCTCCAGCAGAAAAACCTCAGCATATCAACAAACCAGATAACAAAACCATCGGGAAACTTCTTGTATTTGATCGAATTGTCTCTGCCGAAGAAAGCAGATGCGCTCGCTTACTTGGACGGTGGAGCTGCCCGACCGGTCAGAGAAGCGACAGTTGTGGTCTTCTTCGGTGCTCTCAGACAGATTAAGGAGTATGTTGTGGGTCCTCTGCCAAATCCAACGTACCACAGGGATGTCACCCAGGAGAGGTACGGGACGGAGCTGCCCATCACTGCGCGCCCTATCGCCGTTGGGGAATATGCAGAGCTTTTCCCATTTTTGGAGGAACATGTTTTTTCCCGACTCAAAACGCTCATGAAAGAAAGCTTCGATGTGGGTGGAGGTAAGACGCTTAATGGATACGAGCAGATGCCTCGCGGGGTTCAGTCCGGAGACAGAAAAACTTGGATTTCTTTCTTCAGAGACATGAGCGGTGTATATGTGCTACCGGTTGGCTTCGAGGTGCAGATCAACCACGAGAGTGTGGATGCCTCTCAGTGGAAAGTGGAGCGGCTGTATTATAACGGACACTACTTTGATACAGTGGAGGAGCTGAAACAGAAATATGAAGCTGGGTCTGTGAATAAAATCGTTTACAAAAAGTCACCCGACTATGGGTCACTTAAACCAAAAAAGAAGCCTCAGCAGGTTGGTCCACAGCTGGTTAATGTGGATGGGAAACGCTTCAGCGTCAGCAACAATCACGTCGTGTACCTGGACTGGAGCTTTGCCTTCGGGCTGAGCCCGGTCACTGGCATGAGAGTTTTTGATGTGCGCTTCAAGGGTGAGAGGATCGTCTATGAGCTGAGTGTGCAGGAGGCCATGTCTGTGTATGGATCAGCGACACCAGGAATGATGATGACAAAGTTTCTGGACTCAGGCATCGGAATCGGACGCTTTGCACACGAGCTGGCCCGAGGTGTCGACTGCCCCTATGACGCAACCTACATCGACACATACCGCTATATGGATGTCCCAGTACCTGTCAGGTTTAGGAACTCTATATGCGTTTTTGAGCACAATATGGGTCAGCCCCTGCGGAGGCACTTTGCTGACTTCTTCCACAACAGCTATGGAGGGATGGTCAACAGCGCATTAGTGTTTAGGACAATAACAGCAATAGAAAACTACGACTACATGTGGGATTTTATCTTCTACCAAAGTGGATCAGTGGAAGCCAAAGTGCATGCCACCGGCTTCATCTCCTCCTCTTACCTGGTGGATGGTAATCTGAAGTATGGGCACCAGGTGGCAGACAAGGTTCTTGGAAACATTCACACCCACTTCATGAACTTTAAGGTTGATCTGGATGTGTCAGGTGAGTAGCAATAACATTTTTAATAGTGTCCCCTCCAACGTACAGGGCAAGACAGGATTAGATATGTCAAGTTAAATGTAGTTAAGAATTTTACTTCTAAATACACAGACAGGAGAGCTGACCACTTTACACATAACAAGACATTATCAGTATTTCAAAATCCCCGATGAGAACAAATGAGAACAATCACTATGTCTTGCTGCCTTGAAACGTTGCATGCTGTAGTAATGCTTGAAAATAATCTGTCTACGTTGTGCTCAATTTTCAGATGAATTATCTGTTAAATAAGGATGAATCAGAAAACTAGCATAAACAAAAGACCAGTTCACTTGAATATCCTAGGTCCAAGGGTTATTAATTAATGCTGTGGAGCAATGACGGTTGTAGCCTCTATGTTGTGCTATGAATGCAAAATTAAGAATGAAGTTATCATCAAGCAGAGACAAAAGAGATTTTTTTTTAAAGAAAGGGATATTACTAAATACATTTTTCTTGCCACTCTTGTATAAATCAGTATTCCAGTTGGGCCATCTCACAAGCCTTTAGCCTAAATAAAGACCTATCTATGTATCTATCTATGTATCTATGTATCTATCTATCTATCTATCTATCTATCTATCTATCTATCTCTCTCTCTCTCTATCTATCTGTCTGTCTGTCTGTCTGTCTGTCTGTCAATCTCTTTTTTCTCTTTTACTTGTGCCTGTCCTTATTTCAACCGTTTTTTTTTTTATTGTTCTTTTTCTAAAAGACTTAACTGGCCATCATATAGTAGCAGCTGCAGCTCTTTGCAGCTTGCACATTCAATTCCAGTGAGTCATGGATTGGCTAAGCCTCGAACATGATTTGATATCAAACTCCCAACAACCTTATATTGTCAGAAAATGACATGAAAGAATATCAGTAACGCCTTTGATGCACAGGCTTTAGAAAGGTGTAAAATTGCAAGTCCCACAATCCACTGTTTTTTGTGAGATTAATAAATGAAAAAAAAGCATTCTTGCATGATTTTCTTGGCAGGGTTGAAGAATGTGTTCCAGACTAAAGATATGCAGTTTGTCAACACGTCCCTTCCTTGGATGCCTGATCGTTATGCCATGGTTCCTCAGCTGGTGGAGAAACAACTAAAAACAGAAAAGGTCAGCCCTCACTATTACAGAAGTTTACACCTATATGATTCTGCAATCTTAAAGAAGGCAGAATACACACAGATTTTTACGCCCTATCATTTAAAACTGTCTCAGAAAGTATTAATGGCCACATCAGAGGCACTCACACACAGTAACGTTATTATAGCATTAGCAAACTAACTTGGCCAAAACAGTCCTTCCAAATCAACAACCTTACATTTTACTACCTGCTAAGTTACTTTTGGTTTGTCTAAAGGCCAGATAAACTCTCTGTTTAACCAACTCCAACACCTGGGGGCAGCAGTGTTCTGCTAGTTCCTTCAGGCTCATTTTACTGCATGACAGACTGTTCAAAATGCACATCGGTCTGTTTATGAAGCAGGCTGCTGCAGGAAGGTGAAACCAAGGCAGATGCAGTATAAAAGCTACTCTAACCGTTTGGTAATCATTTAGTAGACAGTTTTACTCAACTTAGACTTCATGTATAAAGCACATTTAAAACAACAAGAGTTGACTTTAGATAAGATAAATTGAAATATTACCAAGTTTATCCAGATTTTCTCTCCACCTAGATTTAAAAGGTATTTTTTTTTACAGAAGATTTAAAAAAAACAATTGATCCTGCAGAGTGGATATGCTAGAATAGGTTGTTCCAGAGCCAAGGGGCAGCTGCCACAATAGCTCAGTCATTAAATTTCGGTAAGCCTGTGTCATAGCCCAAACCTGTCTTAATAGTCTCCAAGGCCGCCTTTTTGGGTGTATAACACCTGAATGTCCAACTGCAACTCTATAGCTGCAGATTTTTCACACCAATCCAAGAAGATGCACTTCTGCTGTTAGACACTTTGTAATCAAACGCTTTAAAAGGTACTTTTCAATAAAATGATAATAATTATTGTTGTCGTTGCTTACTGTGGCTAATGTGGAACTTTGATTAAAGAAAGACAAATGTCTCCTGCAACTCCTCCACAGGAAGCTGCTCTGCGTTATGATGAAAAGACTCCTCGCTACTTCCATGTAGCCGGCAACAAGACCAATCGCTGGGGTCATCAGCGTTCCTATAGATTACAAGTGTTCAGCTTTGCTGGGGACCACCTTCCAGAGAGCGAGGCTGAGGAGAGATCTATGTCCTGGTCCAGGTAAGACTGAAATAAAGACAAATTCCTTGTGTCCCAATGTGTCAATAATGGCAATAAAAATATAAGACATCACAACTTTTATATGACTCTTGGTTTGTATCAAGGACATGTTTTCTAGAGGAGCCATGGGCTCGTAGTTTCCATAAACTGCTGGTTGTCTGCTGAAATTCTTTCCACTTGCTCTACCTGTCCTCAGGTATAAGGTCGCCATCACCAAGCACAAGGATTCAGAGCGGACCAGCTCCAGTCTGTACAATTTAAACAACATTTGGACACCTGCTGTGGACTTTAGCAAGTTTATTGAAGACAATGAAAGCATCGAGAATGAGGTGTGTTGGGGTGTCACCTGCATGTTGTTTAACAAGGTAAAAAAAGATATCTATAAACTTAACATGCTGGGTTTGAAAATGTACTTGCAGGACCTGGTTGCCTGGGTGACAGCTGGTTTCCTCCACATTCCCCATGCTGAGGACATCCCCAACACAGTGACAGTAGGAAACGGGGGTGGGGTTCTGCTGCGGCCACACAACTACTTTGATGAAGACCCTTCAATCCACTCTCCTGATGCCGTGTATATTGGCCCTGGCACTGAGAACAGCTGTGAAAACAACAGGATGGCCTGCCTTGCTCAAGAGGCCTGCACCCCTGACCTTGAGTCTTTCACCTACTTTGGCTTTGATGGCATCATAAAGTTTGAGGATTGGGTCTGACTTACAAGGTGCTGAGTGTTGAAGATACATATCAGTATAAGCAGCACTGGTTTTCTCAAATCACAACTGGATGTGAGAAAATAAATCCAGCTGTCGAATGTGCTTTTTATTTATGCACATATGAAAAATAGAAAACAGGACTGAATTAAGTCTAAAGTGAACCAAAGACCCCCTCAGAAATATTTACACTCATATTAAACCAACATTTATTGGTAGTAGCCATCCATGAGTAGTTATACTCATTTACTAACACATACACACCTGATCAAAATCTCTCCACCAGATGAAAAATTGCACAGATGAAATAAAAGAGATTAAAGGTTCTAAGTAGAGTTTTCCAAATGCAAGAGAGAAATTTGAATGACACAAAAAACCATTGAGAACGCAATTTATTGAAAATAACAGATTGAAACAGGATGTTCATCAGTTTCAAAGTCCTCTTTCTCAAGGAGTTTTAGGATCACGCTAAGAAAATGTTTGAAGAGATCAGAATCAGAGGACAGAATTTGAATACCTGTTCAAGTTTAAGTTTAACAGTGAGATAATACCAAATGACAGTAACTTGATATGATTCAAACAAGTCAACCTTTGAATTTTTAGACTTTTATACCCACAAGTGATGTGAAGGTATTTTACATTGATAAAAATTCTGCAGAAATGTTATGTCCTTCATTTTGAAGAGCCCTACACTACTGTCCAAACTAAGTTTACAGCAAAATGCAATTTACAAAAACACTGGACGATAAAACGTTTATGTGAATTATTATATGACTTGAATCTTATGCCAGTCAAATAAATGTTATCAACCAATCTCACTGAAGTCAAGAGGACCTAAGGAGTGCCAGATATATCTTTACAGAGCCATCAACAACAACTGAAGTAGCCAAATACATTGACACGTGAGGTAAAATATTAACAGTATGTTCTTTAAACACAATATAAAGTGATTTGATGAAAGCGAATATAACAAATAACTCACGTTACCCGCATTATGACTGGTCCAGAAACCAAACGACCTTTTATTTCACAAAGTGTTACTAATCAAAACTTACTTTATATTCATTTTATCATACTTAATTCCTATCAAGCAATGCGGATTTCCTCTTCATCCTGTTCCCTCGCTATTAAATGATATATTTATAGCAATGTGACTTTGACTTAAGATCAAGCTTTTCCATAACATATTATTCAAGAAGTTTGAAGAAAATGTATTTTCTTGCTTGTGAAAAGGATATTAACAATGGAATATGTATTTAAAAAAAAAAAAAAAAAAAAAAAAAAAAAAAAGTCTTTGTTTCTGCTGTCCATCAGTAGTTCTCAATTTTTCCACATAAATGAACTGAATCAAAATCTTTATATGTGGCACCAGAGGGAAATATTTTTGCTGTGGTCTCTTAATTTGTCATAATTATATGAATTCAGCTCTGCCTATTCACTCTGCTTCATTGAAATGGACTTTAGAAAACAGTGAAATATGCTGGTTGTTACAGCTGACAATAGCCACAATAGCATTTTCATCCTAATAATGTGACTTAAATGTGTGAAACCTTTTTCTTTTTGTATTTTGAGACAAATATGTGATAATTTTTGTACTTCAAGGAAGAATAAACTTGTAATTGAAAGAAATACTTTGATGTACTTTTGGAGGAAGAGCCACACAGAAGTTTTTGTCTTTGAAAGTGCTTTTTTGAGATATGTTTTGTGCTCTAAAGAAAGGCATGTAAGTTTTTATGCATATCACACATTCTTTGCACGGTATTATAATTATCTTTTCAAAATATACCCTCCTTTTGTATGAAGTTTTGGCAGGATTTAAGCTTTAGAACTGTGAAGCTACTACTTACTGTGGATTTTGGCTCCATACCTCACCATCCAACCCCAAATGTTTCCAGTGTGATTTAGATCAAGGGAACAAGCAGATGCACCAAAAGAGTGAGCTCAGTCCTCTGAAAAAAGTCTTTTTTCAGGCCATCATTGTGAACTATAGTGTTATTCTGTTTAAAAACACATTGATTTTCACACAGAGCAGGGACCTCAGTCATGAAGGATGCCCCTGCAACATCTCCATATAGCCAGTTGTAGTTTGACGCCCCTGCACAACCTGAAGCTCCATTGTTCTGTTGAAGGAATAAAGCACCTCAGATCATTTTTACTTGCATAAAGTAACATGAATTGATGGACTGGGCTCCTGAACCCCAGCCAACAAATTTGTAATGAGATGGAAAATGAAGTGGAGAAATCAATTGTACAATCACAGGAAGTCCTTTGGCATGAGTTTCACAAGGCATGGGATAACATTTGTGTTGAATTTCTCACAAAATATACTGACATGAAGCCAGAAATGTGCGACTGAAAATGCTGCAGGAGTGGACGAACAAATTCAAAGCTAATAGTAAGTAAAAACAGTGATTCTTTTCTTTGACCAATCATCAGCATGTTTCATAATCATGCTTTTAGGCAAAATAGTATTGATATATCCAGATCTGCCAGGTGTTATTTATTCATTGGACTAATAAGCTATATTAGACATTTTTTTCTTCTTTAAAACCCCTTGGTTCCCACCCAATTCTGGCCTATATACCATAAAGCTTATAACTGAAGAACCAAAAGGTCAAATTCATCAGTGACACCTAATTTAAAAGATTTAAGTCTCTAGTTTCAGAAAATGTTATGTTTTTAAAGTTCACATCGGGATAAATGCAGCAAAAACACTGTCAGAAGAATGGCAAAGGGCCCACCAGCAGGCCCTGGGAACTAAGGGGTTTAAAGAATGACATGTATCATCGTGTCATTTCAGATTGTGTTTTATGGCTGCAGTTTTACTACTTGCTTGTGTTTGAGTTGTAGGTGAGATGTACAATTTCAGGTCCTGACTGCAGGCACTTAATCTGTCAGTAGGTGTAACTTCATAAAAAGGTTAATGAGTAACATTGTCTCAAACTGTACATTGACCCTGGTTTTGATTGTGACCGTAAATTCGTTTTTAAGAAACCCGTTTTGCTTTTGTGTTGTTTATTCACAACCTTGTGGATTATGGTAGGGCAATCAGGGCAGCAAGTTAACCATTAGAAATTATATCTAACTTAATTATTGCTCCAAGGTTATCATTAAACTTCACGTGCATGATTCTGCCGAAGTTCAGAAAGTTGGTCACTCCTGAGTTTTCCTGTGTCGCTTGGAAATTAACCCTTTGATCAGTGAGCACAAATACACATTTTGGAAAATCAATTTATAGATAGTATATCAAGGCCATTAATAAAAGTTCATGATTTTTTATTTTTTTTTTAAATATGATCTTAAATTCCCACTTCATTCTCTGTATCCCCAGAGATACATTGTACATTGAGGGTATAAATTTAGTATTTTCCTTTTTTCAATATTTCATTTTTTAACTTTTAAACATATTAAGCATGATTAATACCTTTTTTGAAACATGTTGGGAAAACTTGAACAATTGATGATGATTCACATGCATTAAGCGCTGAAAACGAGTCTATAAACAACAAGCTATTTTACATGCACAACACATCTTACTCCAATAAAAAAGACAGAAAAAAATATGCAAAATTGGATTAGTGACAAAGTTTGTAAGAAGATTTTAATCAACAAGATGTATACAATATGAAATACAATCTTACCCTGAAGCTCTAGGTACATTATGAGGTAGAGGATTAATATTGAAAAAAAAAGGCATATTTCTAGTTCTCAATAATTCATTGTGTGTGCCAATGTATTGCACAGGATATAGAAATGTATTGTAAAGGACAGCTGAATATATACTAACTAATTGTAGTGTGAATGGTGGTTGGTATTTACAGATGATTATATCACAAATGGTTGTATTGCATAGGAAGTTTGTTAAATAAATACATATCTTTCCCTCTTCTGCCTCATTATTGGAGCTTTCACTTCAATGTTTGCTGCGGTTGTTGCCTACTGTATTCATCCTCACCTGTGTGTACAAATCACCTTCTTTGATGTCTGTACAAGTTCCCTTGTCTGTATCAGATGAGTCCTCCGGGGGCAGAACTACAGATGTTGCCACTCTCTTTTAAAAAAGTTATATGACCTGGTACTGCAACTTCCCCCATTAAAGTTTTTCATGTAGTATGAAGTGCAGATACTAAATGAATTAAAAAACTACTTTCCATCATTTTATTAGATTTTTAAAAATGCTTTACACAGCATACAAAAGCAGTCAACTCAAAGTTTCAATAGTTTTAGAAATAAAGGCTTACAACAGAGTTATTAGGACATGTTTTTACAAAAACACCATAAAGAACACTCATTAATGGTATTGATTAAAATAGATCACGTCCCCTTCAGGAGAGAAAAAATAGACACAATTGCTGAACAGTTTCATTAATCACGTGAAGAGAATTCAGAGGGAATTCCCAAAACTGAACAGGTATGTTGTTATACTGAAAAGAAATACAGCAAAACAATAAAAAAACAGAACAATGGTCTTTTTTAAAGAGAAACAAAGCCAAGAAGCCCAGTTTGGGCTTGTATACTTGAAACTATATCAATAAGTTGGAGTAATCTAAATGGAATCAAATGAAAATGAAAGCAAAAAAGGGAAAAGCGTAAACATATGAAATCCCAGTCCTTCTTCTTGGGGTTAATTATAAAAATTAATTTGTGATTAATAATCGAATCCATCATAGGTGAAAGGTTCAAGGAAAGGAGTACAGGTTTCTTCAGCAAGACAGGCCACCCTGTTGTCATCACAGCTGCCCAAAGTGTCTGGGTTCATGTAAACACTATCAGTGGAGTGGATTGAAGGGTCTTCATCAAAGTAGTTGTGTGGCCGTAGCAGAACCCCACCCCCATTTCCCACTGTCACTGTGTTTGGGATGTCCTCAGCATGGGGAATGTGGAGGAAACCAGTGGTCACCCAGGCAACCAGGTCCTGCAAAAGAAATAACGAGAAATGGGGAAATGAAGTACCAAGTTTTGTTTCTTTTTTAATCTAATTTAATTTTATTGGGTTTTTTTTGGGGGGGGGGGCATATATCCACACACCTCGTTTTCAATTGTTTCATTGTCTTCAATGTACTTGCTGAAGTCGACAGCTGGATTCCAGATGTCATTCTGATTGTACAGGCTGCCACAACTCTGTTCCAGGTCCTTGTGCTTAGTTATAGCAACCTTATACCTGGTCAAAGAAATTTGACCAGATTGATTTGAAAAATCAAGGGACAGGTAGGGGGTAGGGTTGGATGATGATGAAGAGATTTAATTTGGCATTGTAAATAAAGTAATTACAGTACAGAGTCCACACAGAATGATATTGATTTGACTACTGATTTTGATTCTCACCTGGCCCAGGACATGGCTCTCTCCTCTGGTTGACTCTCAGGGAGGTGAACCCCTGGGTTGCTGGACACCTGCAGCCTGTAGGAGCGCTTGTGGCCCCACTTGTTTAGCTGGTTACTGGATACATGGAGGTAGCGCGGGGTCTTTGCGTCATGGCGTAATGCTGCCTCCTTTAGAAGTTAAGCATAGTATGACGTGAAATGTTTTTATTCTGTTGATTTGAATGTAAAAAACTATCTCCAAATCAACCCAGTTATCCAGTATTGCAGCTATGCAGATATAACAAACACAACACCTTCTCCGTTTTTAGCTGTTTTTCTACTATCTGGGGGATCATGGCATGACGTTCAGGCATCCAGGGCAGTGAGATGTTCACAAACTCCATGTCTTTGGTCTCGAATACATTTTTTTCTCCTGAAAAGAAGAATCACACAACGTATTAATCATACCTTTATTTTTTTCAACATTACAAGATTCATATAAACTACCCATGATTGTGATATCTACAATTTAAATATGTGTATAATAGATTAATATAATTATTAAGACTTACCTAAAACATCAAGGTCCACTTTAAAGTTAAGGAAATGGGTGTGGATATTTCCTGTAACCTTCTCTGCAACTTGATGACCAAATCTAAAATCATTATTAAATTTGAAAGAGGATGCAATGTAGCCTGTGGCTCGCACTTTTGCCTCCACAGACCCACTTTGGTAGAAGATAAAATCCCACATGTAGTCATAGTTTCCTATTGCTGTAATTGTCCTGAACACCAAGGCACTGTTAGCTAACCCTCCATAGCTGACGTAGACATCCTCAGAGTAGTGCCGCCGTAGAGGTTGACCCATGTTGTGCTCAAAAACACAAATGGAGTTTCTGACCCTGCGTGGAAAATCAGTGTCCAGGAAGTGAACGCTGTCTATGTAGTCTGCAGATAAAGGGCAGTCAACCCCTTTCACCAACTCATAAGCACATGCACCAATACCAAGGCTGCCATCAAGGAACTTGGTGAGCATAATGTTTGGGGTGAGAGACCCATAGACTGACATGGCGTCTTGGACACTCAGTTCATAGACAATCCTCTCATTTCTAAATTTTATGTCAAATACTCTCATGCCTCTGAGGGGGCTCAGGCCAAAGGAAAAGCTCCAGTCAAGGTACACAACATTGTTGTTTTCTACACTGAATCGCTTGCCTTCAGCATAAAACTGTTGAGGTCCAGCACCTGTTGGTCTCTTCCTGGGTTTGAGTGATGCATAGTTTGGTATACGCTTGTAGATGATTTTCTCCACAGCCCCAGCTTCATATTGCTGCTTCAGTTCTGCTAAAGTGTCAAAGTATCGACCATTGTAGACCACTTTCTTTATACTCCAGAATGAAGAATTGGTGCTCTGGTGGTCTATCAAAATTTCAAAACCCACTGGATGGATAAAGTAGCCCTCCACCTTTCGACAGATTGAAATCCACGTCTGTCTGTCTCCTGACTGGACCCCTCTAGGCATGCTGTCATAGTAAGCTTGGTACGATGATCCAGTCAGTCCAAAGCTTTCTTTCATTAGTGCACTCACTTGTCCAAGTGTATTTTTCAGAAAAATCTGTATAAGAATGTATTCTCCATAGCGAACTGGGCGTGAATTTAGGGGGATCTCCCTTTTGTATCTCTCAAGAGTGACATCTCTGTGGTAATTTGGTGTGGGTAGAGGACCAACCACATATTCACTTATGTTGTTCTTGCTGCCATGAAAAACAACTGCAGTTGCCTCTCTTGCTGGTTTTGGTCCATTGGCATCCAAATAACGCAAAACCTCCTGTTTTTTAGGCAGGGAGAGCTCGATCATATACAAGAAATCTGCTGAAGGAGGTGAAGTTATATCAAATGAAATGTCCATCCCTTGAATCTTGGACATGTAGTCACGCACCTGCAGAATCTCCTCCTCTGAGAGGTCAGCAAAGACAACGCTGCGCTCATTGTGGCTGACGGATTGGTCTGAGTTTTCCCAGTGAACAGGGCACTGTGGAACGCGTTGAGTATTAAGCCATATCAAAACACTGTTACTTATCACCAAAGCAACAATTACAAAAATCAAAAGGCAGTTCAAGAGTGTGCAAAGAGTTTTACAGATCATGTCTCCAAAGACACAGAGCGGGGTATACTCAGTAGTGTCAACAGATGATTGCTTTTTTATAGAGTGTGAGGTGTGTGGTGGGAGAGGCCAACACCAATAAACACTGCTTTTACAGCAGTTGTGTTTGTTTTGATAAAAGCATTGGAAAAAAATGGATTGACTGCCATAAGTAAATAAATATTTATAGATACAACAAACATCAAGGTCCAACATGTCAGCCAGAATTTAGAATTAACAGGACTGGGAAAGTTAAAGGATTCATGAATCATGAAGTTGAGTAGCAGGGACAGAACGTTGATAAGTTATCCACACCACATTCACACACTGTTGAATTGGTTGACTGAGCACGTCCAGTGTTGCTAGCGCCATCTTTAGGGTCACAACCCAACTTAAGACCCAGTGAGTGATGTCACCACTGAGACCAGTATTTTATATTCTAAAGCTTATATGTACTTGCTTTCATATATTTTTGAACGCTGATTTTTTATTTCAATTCTGAAAAGTACTTTGAATTGCTTTGTGTCCTCAATACTTTATACATAAACTTACCTTGCCTTGATATATGATTGGCCAACAAAAATTACATATAGTCATAATTCTTGCACTGCAGCACCTGTACTAAGAAGTAGCTTCTCAGAA
Organism: Thalassoma bifasciatum; assembly: GCA_008086565.1. NCBI lineage: Eukaryota > Metazoa > Chordata > Actinopteri > Labriformes > Labridae > Thalassoma > Thalassoma bifasciatum. The sequence continues at coordinate 1,070,357 of RPOG01000075.1, read as the reverse complement.
ACCTTTAAGCAGACTCTGCTGCCATCTGTTGGACCACACTGATACTAGAAACCATGCTGGAAACCCCTCACAGTACTCTCGATTTAAGATACTGCCCTTCAAGTTTGATTTTTGATATTACTATGTGCTTCCCTCAATCTAAAGGACAACAAAATGGAGGGTGCTTGTAGAATTTATGGTCTTATGACAAAAAAAATGCATATGGTTGCCTTGATAGAGGTGATGGGTCAAGTTACCCCACTCTCCCCTAATATTTTTTTGGCGCTCAGCTCATGTGAGCATACTTTCAGTTTTCTCCCTGCAATGTTTTAGTTTCTCTCTCGATCTAAAACTATTTCTTCAAGTGGCCCTAAAGCGCTGTCGTACTCCAGTGACACCAATGTAAAGGGAGGAAAAAAGAAGCTTTGACTTAGCTATCTCTTTTAGTTGTACTGTTACTGTCTTTTCATATTTCATATTTGTATATTGCACTGTTGTTTAAACCTGCTCTTTTATCATTTATATTGTAAAGCGTCTTGGAGTTCTTGAAAAGCGCTGTATAAATAAGATTGATTTTTTTATTATTTTATTGTTTTTACAATTATCTCAGAATTTTGACCTTTTATATCAAATTTTGACCGAATACGGGCAAAAAAAAATCTCACCAAAGCCAAATATTCTTTTCTTTCTTTCTATGGGCTTCTATACAAATCAAGTGTTATAGCAGGACTACCCAAAGGTGGCAGCAAAGACACGTCATAGATCTCGACTACAGCAAATCCTCCATGAAGAAGAAGAAGCTCTATCGTGTGCTAGTTCTTCGAAGGATTTTCAGTTGCTTGACAATTTATCAGACTTCGTGACGCATAACAGTTAAAGAAACACAAGAGGAGAGACACTGGTACCGCTGCCAGTGGGTCATGCTGCTCTCCAAAAGGTAATGAGCCGTAAAGCCTCGGGGTCTCGGCTCAGCGGCGCCCACAAACTGCAGCCACCCTGGAATGACTGGCAGCCCAGGTTTGTGTTCAGTTACGGAGGAGGGTTGGTCGGTAACAACCGGGGATTCTTCAGGCCTGTGGTGTGCTGCTTTTTATGTTTTGTTGGCAGTGCGAAGTGTCTAATGACCCAACAATGTCAACGTTATCCCAGTGTTAGCCTCCTAAAACAAGCGTGTTAAATCTTCTCGAATTACACATAAAGCTGGATCATTTTGGCGAGGGTTCACTGTCCAGGAGCCCGCCTGACGGACTGTTGAGCCCGGCGCTAACTTTAGCTCGATATGTTGGAAGAGCACTGACACGCTTTACACTTAAACATTACTCCTTCTCATTCTCTAACATCTAAATGTCACTGAGAGAAACACATCCATATCAGAAGAAACTGTAGAAGTGAGAGCTGGTTGTCAACGCCTGTAGATTCAAACGGTTGTTGATGTTAAGATGACAAATTCTGACCATAGTATGTTAGCATCACCGCGACACTGCGCTAACGGCTGCCAGCTAACACGGAGACACGACACCCTATCATAACATTATCAACCTGCTTATATACTAACTTCTGAATTGACTGACTGTTGTTTGTAGGTGTGAGTGTTTTCTACAGGATCGTCAAGTATGTCTCACTGCGTTAATGCTTTACTAACTCTGAGCGCTCACTGTAATATTGACATCAGTTCTCTGTGCTGTAGGACTCCTAAAACAGAACATGCGTCAACCTTTTCATTTCACAACATTTGTATCAACAGGTGTGAACTATTCTCTCTCTAGTCGAGCAGTGGGCAAGAGACTTTCAGGAAGCCTAGACTGATGATTTGATAAGTCCAATTGGCTGTTGCTATGCTATTTGGACCATGTATGCTCATGTCATACAGCAAGAAAGAGACTTCTGCACCTTAACTATTCCTACCTTATGTAAATGTTAAGTTGTATATTACTAATTGTATACCAGTTAGAATAAAGAAAGTGCCCGACAAAGACGCCAGTTTGTCGGTGAAGGGGGAATCGAAAGTGTAACTTCATGTTGTATAATTAGCATTGCTTACTCACACCTTATTGCCCCACCTCCCCATACGCACCTGATCAAAATCTTTGGACCAATTGAAAACTTGCACACATATTTCACTGTTGGATCTTAAAAAGACTCTAAGTGAAGCGTCAAAATGCAAGCAGAAGAAATTGGAGTGAGACAACAGAATATTGAATAAGAAAGTTAAGAGTGAAAAAGTCTGGTCATCAGCTGATCAAAAGTTTAAGACCACATCTGAAAAAACTGAACACCCCTTGAAATAGAAATGAGAGTTGTACAAAGAATTCAGTAATGAGTAGCTTCACAAATCTTTGTGATCACGTCAAAAATTTGTTGGGGCATGCTCGATTTGAGTGTTTCCAGGAGGTTCTTGAGGACATTGCTCCAAGATGGCTTCTCAAAGAGCATTCATTGTCTAAAACTGTTGTCCATTTTTATAAACTTCCCTTGCCATCCATTCTCAATTTTCTCAATGTAGAGGATCAGGCGGAGATCTTTTGTCAGGTGGGCAATTCTTCTCATTAGAGGATAAAACTTTCTTTTCACTTTTGAACTTTTGTGTGGTGCTGTCATGCAAAGTCCAACAGGCAATTTTGTGGCATTGAAGGGATGAGACCTTTGAAGAGTTTTTTTGTTTGCTGGAAGCCCTTCTCTCATAGATTCTGCAGGTATTGGGCTGTGGACGGCACCAGTAACAGCCTTAAATTGGGTTGAACTTGGTCCAGTTTCTTGATGGACAGTCAGTCAGATCATGAAATATATTTGGGGTCAACCACTCTCGACTTTTTTTGTTCCATAACCCCCAGGATCTTTGAAAAATTCAAACAGCTGTCTCACTACGTTCAACCTCAGCAGCGACGGTGCATTGTGAGAGGTCTTGCTTATGCAGCTGAACAACAACAACATCATTCAAAACTTGTTTGCCTTTGCCATCAGGGAGACATGACAGTGTGATACCCGACATAAAAGTGATGCTGAATCCACATTTTTGTGTGGATTTTGGCTTTTAAAGACTGTAGTTTTAAACTATTGATCAGCTAATGAACAGACTATTTCAGTTTACTAGCTGTTTGTTGTTTACTTTTCAACCTGTTTTCTATTTGTCTGAATTGGCCTTGACCATTATAAAACTAATTCTGGGAAAGTCACAAGCACAAGCGACACAAAAATCAAGCTGTTTAGGGGCTTCCATGCTGCCCACACACTTCCAAACAGTTAAAGAGTATTGTGTAGTGATGAAATGCAAGAAAAGCCACGGTTCACTAAACCAAACCAGACCAGTTGGTGAGAAAGGAAACCAAATCAAACACCTTCCTGCACATTTGAGCTGAGGCATGGATGTGTTTTATAAGTCTTCGAGAGCATAACAGCTAGGAAACAAATCTGAAAATCCCTTTCCATCTTACCTTGTTATTCATGTTACTAAGCAGTTACATGTTGTAAAATTGTGCTGTAATCTTATAAGACTGTTTTTTTTTTCCCATCCATGTATCCAGACTTGACAGTCTGTCATCCAGCCAAAACAAAGTAGAATCCAGAGAGCTTGGTCCAGCAGCCTTGTATGACGTGTTACCTTCCAGCTGCCCTGACCAGCCAGTGGTGCCCAGCGATGCTTACGCTGCTGAAGATACACACCAGGAAGAGGGTGAGATTTGTATCAGTATAATGATTACAAGGATTACTAATCTAACATTTACAGTGAAGTCAGAAGGGTGAATCTTATTCATATTTTTCTCCAGTTGCACTGGTAACTTCTTATGGAATCTAAGAAGGTCAAATTGTGCCTAACTGTGATTTTGATCCAGAATAAGGTTATGTTATGTTACATTTCTTTGGATTTACCTTACCACTGAAAAAAAGTATTGTCCCACTATTTTCTGCATGCTAGATTAGTACTGAAGACTTAAGAACAATGAAAGAAATCATATGGAATTATGTAGGAAACAAAATAAAAAAAACAAAACAGAATTCGTTTTACAATTTAGGTTCTTCAAATTAGCCATGTTTTGCTACTTATTATCT